>JANBPO010007653.1:6101052-6132286 GCA_024336825.1 Amorphophallus titanum
GACCGGGGGGCAGGCTGGGCAGGGGGCTGATATTGCCGGACGCAAAACTTCTCATAACAAGCCAACGCCGCAATCCGCGGAGGGTTGCGCGGCAAGATTCCGCCGCGCTTTCCCCCGGCGAACCGGTTAACGCGCCCTTTCCCGGCGGCCGCGCGACGCCCGCCCTCATCGACCGCGTCCGCTGTGCCTATCGGGCGCGGTCCGGCTATTTCGCCGTCGTCAGAATCCAATCGAGTTCGCCGAGCAGCTTGCGACAACCGAGGATCGCCGCCGCATCGGGGCGTGGCGGCACGATGACCGGCATCCCCCAGCAGGCCGCCAGCAATGCCTTGAACCCCGGCAACGTCGCGCACGGACCGACCAGATGAACCGCCGCGCTCCGCGCCGTGTTTGCCTCCGGTGACGGCAGCGTTGCCAATGCCGCGCGATAACGCTCCCGCAGACGCCGCGCCAGCGTGGCGCCGGCGGTGTCATCCGCCACGCCATCGCTCCATAGACGGCGATACATCGCGTCAAAATCCCTCGCCCGCTCATCGCCCGGCTCGCGCTCCAGCCAAGCCTTCTCCGCCAAAACCTGATCGAGCGCGTCCCATCCCTCCCAACTCGCCAGCACGGCGCTGCGCGCGATCACCGCGATTCCGCACCAGTCGCGATCCAGATACACCACCGTCTCCGCCCGGCTCGCATGACCCATAGGGGTGGTCAAGGGTCCAAGGTGGACCAGCCACCCATGTTGACCACCAAGAGGGGTGCGCCCCCTCTCGTGTCCCCATGTGGGAGATTAAACAATCTCCCCCCCCCATTTTACCCATTTCTTTATTAATATTATATTTGACCACATGGGAGAATAATTCTTATATCCCTTATTTGCCCCTCCCTAACCATAGATCTGAGGGTAATTAGGTCTGTTGGTCAGAGTTATATAATTATTATATTTCCATACTTTGAAGATTAATGAAGAAGAAAAATTACATTTTGCACAAGATGCCCTTGGGCGCCCCCTCTCTCTCCTCACCCCCTTGCAGCTAGATTGCTGTGATTTCTATGGTGCGAAGTCATAACCTTGGTGGATTCCAAGGTATATCACCTCCGCTAGATGCGACTTCCAACGACCACCCCCGCCGCCTTCATTCGTGACGCCACAGTCCGATCTTTGGAGTGCTGTCTAGGATTCTGAGATCCAGAATAAAAGCTCAAAGAAAAGGTTGATTCTCAAAGTCCATGTATCTAATGATCTTGAAAATTTGAGAGATCATTCCCCTCCTTGTTCGCCATGTCCAGTTTAAATTTTGTGTCAATCAGTCACCATTTGTGTCGTTTCCCAATTATTTTCCTCCACCCGCACAATCTGCCAGTTTGGAGATCCGTGGGATAGTACCCTATTCTTCTATTTTTCCCACCTCCTAAACCACGTCAAAAAAATCCCAAAATATTTGTGCACTTCCCCAAGCATCCCCCTTTATTCCCCATAAAATTACCAAGATCCAGATCTACTATTTACCATTTGGTCAAAGGTCATTCTCAGGCAGATCTCAATCTATCCTGACTGTCTGTAATCCAACCTAGAAGCAGCAACGGTACCACAGATTTTTTAATTTCCAATCTATTTGCTGGATGGTTGTAAAATTAATATATGTTGTATCCCTTAGTGTCCTCTTTCCAAGAGCACTAATTTCGTTCCGATCCGCTTCCGGATCTGTGCACAACAATTCTTTTTGTGGAGGCGCGCAGATCTGTCCTGCGACAGGGCTGCGGGGCAATGCAGGGAACTAAGAAGCGCGGGCGAAAATCGACCGGCTAAAGGATTTGCTTGGCGACCCGGAAGGCGTCATTGCTCATGCTGATGCGATTACATCAAACTTGGACGGAGAACTGGCAGAAGCGCGTGACAAGATTGACGGGCTGGAATCTGATTTGGATTCAGCCGTCGTAGTGGCCTTCCATCGGGGCGCTACCGAATGGGTTCGGATGAATTACCCTCGTATCTTCGAGCGCGAAACATCCTTCATCAAGGAGGGCGGCAGCAATGACTGATATCGTGGAACGGCTGCTTACCGACGCGGAGGAAATCGCCGGGTGGGGCGCGGGTAATGAAGCCGCAACCGTTCGCTACGCAGCGGGAGAAATCACCTCTCTCCGCTCCCGCATCTCCGATCTAGAGAGGGAGAGAGACGAGGCGCGGGATGCGCTCAAAGCCATCAGGCGCCGAACCATGAGCCTCAGGGGCGAGCAGGCGCTCAAGGAACTGCCCAAATACGTGATCAACGCCACAAGTGCAGCCCTTCGCCGCACCACTCCACGGAACACCGAAGGCGGGGAGAAGGACGGATGACGGCGCTCGCATTCATAGAGATTTGCAGAGGACTGTTCACGTACGAACCGGCGACAGGGTTTTTGCATCGTCGGGCTGCTAGTGGCGGCGCAAAAGCCGGCGCCGTCGCGTGCCGATACGCCAAGAAGTACGGCTACTACTTCGTCAATGTGCATAACAAGACATACTTGGCGCACCGGGTAATATGGGAAATGGTGTGCGGGGAGATTCCAAACGGCATGGGCATTGATCACGTTGATGGCGATGGCACAAACAATCGCATCGAAAACTTACGGTTATCGACGCAGTCGCAAAATCTTGCGAACGCGAGGCCCATGGGGAACGCTAGGAGCGGCGTAAAAGGCGTGTCTTGGAATAGCCGGTTGGGTAAGTGGCTCGCGAGAATAAAGATAAATCAAAAACGCATCTATCTTGGCTCGTTCAACAGCATTGAAGAGGCGAAAGCCGTCTACCAAGCGAAGGCGGTCGAATTGTTTGGAGAGTTCGCTTTCTGTGAGCGCGAGCGCGTGATCAACGCGCGGGCAGCGGGTCGGGCTCGACAGCAAGGGGCCCGGCGAAATGCACGGAGTCGTTCCATTTCGGACTTGGGAAGCCGTATTGGCCGGTATGCCGAACGCCCAATTCGTCGACATCTCGGTTGAGTTTTCCATGATGATGCTCGTCAGGAGCGACGAGGAAGTGACGCTGATCCGCTATGCCGCGCTGCTCGGCGAGCGAGCGTGCGAGGCGATGCTCGACGCGGTCCGGCCGGGTGTACGCGAGCGTGACGTCTACGCGGCGATCATGGACGTGCTCTATCGTGGCGGTGCGATCGCCGTTGCTCCGCAGTTGATCATCAGCGTCGGCGCGGACGATGTGGGTTGGGCGCCGCCCTATTGGAACTATGCCGGCGGCGAGTCGCGGGTGATCAATGAGGGCGATCTGGTCCAGGCCGAAATCTTCCCCTGCTACGGCGGGGTCGAAACACAGATGCAGATGTCGGTGGCGCTCGAGCCCGTGCCAAGTGTGATCCATGATCTGGCCGCGTTGGCCCGCCGCTCCTACGACATCGGCATGCAGCACGCGCGGGCTGGGACCGGCTTCCAGGCGTTGGCCGAGGAGATGGCACAGCCGGTCCTGGCGGATAAAGCGAATTGGACGCTCACTCCGATGGTCCACAGCGTAGGCCCGATCGTCCTTGCGGGCCGGATCGGTATCAACACCGAGCAGTCGCCCTTCTACGCCCGCATCCCCGGCGCGCGGACCTTGCCCGGGTTGAACGACACCGTGCTTCAACCGAATACGGTGCTCGCCTTCGAGGAAATCCGGAAGCGGGGCTACCGCCGCGTCGGCTTCGCCACCCGGCTCGAGCAGAGCGAACGTGTCGCCGGCGGCTGGCTCTCTGCCTTGCTCCTCCACCAGCACGGCATCCCCGCATCGCGCCGCGTCCCCCCGCTCCTCTCCCCCGTCCCGACCGACAAGGGCATGGACGCCGCCGCCTTCGCCTACTGGTATCGCGCCCACCGGCCCGACGTCGTCGTGAGCAACCTCGTCGACCCCCTCCACCTGCTCCGCGCTATGGGCCTGCGCGTGCCCGAGGACGTGGGCTATGCCTCGCTCGACCTCGTCCGCAAGCTCGACGGGCTCTCCTTCTTGGGTTAATATCTTCCAGATTCTTTCACCAAATCGAGTCCTACTTGTTCCTAGCTCTTTTCCCCACTATTATCTCGAGATTGATCTATAGAACTAGAATTTTGGTGGCCTCTATCTCCTAAAATCGTGGAGAAACTTTAGGGATTTCTAGAGTTTCTATATAAACAGAGCCCTGTGTGAATGGCGCGACGGGGGTGCATTTCCAAAGCAACGGCAAAGCCATTCTGCATTGTCTTCATCCTCCTTTGACCCTAGCCTTAAGACGGAAGTATTAGCTTCGCATCGGTTCCATTTGGGCTTTATTTCATCATCGCTTACCCTCTTTTCTTCGCCCCTACTTTTGGCAAATCATCACAGATTTTTGATTTTTTGCTACAACTTCGCGGTGGGGGCCTATTCTTCAAGTCGGGGAAAAGTTATGCTGCATCCTCTTCGTCTGACTTCGACCCTATATTGAAGAAGGGAGTATTAGCTTCAAATTTATTATATTTGGGCATCCTTTTCTTCATTTGTTTCCTTATTCCCAAGCCCAAACTTTTCAGGTTTCACCACTCTGTTCTGCAAATCTGAAACCCAGAATTCTCTGCGAAGAGGGGGCACGTTTGCGTGGCTGAGGTGAAGCCATGCCGCACCTTTGATCATTCTTTTGCTACTCCAGGCTCTTAAGGAAAGTATACTCTTCGTTCTCCCCCGTTCTGGGCTCATTATCTCGTCCTCTTCATACATATTTTTCTCCATCCTTTTGCACTTTCACAGAATTTTTATACTGTCATTCTTCTACCCTGTTCTGTACCCTTCGTTTTCTTGTGTTTTTCACCCCATTTTTCACTGCTGTCTTCCCCATTTTAAACCCTTCATTTTGCTCTAGTTTCACCACAATATTCTCATCTTTCCATAGCATCCTTTCTTTCTCATTTTGGTGTCTTATTCTGCAAGTTATTCTTCATTCTTTAGGTCTGATTTGTGCACTGTTCTGTATTTTCTGCACTATCTGTATTTTTCGTCAAATCCCCGGTGCTATAACTTTCTGTCTAAACCTCCTTTTGATGTGATTCTTGTTCCTAACTTACCTTATGTGAATCATATCAAATTTTTTAAAAATCATTTAATTCACCAAAGTTCAACTAAGAAAAATCAAGCGTAACATTCCAACTTGTTTGCTATTCTTGCAAATTATTTTGATTGAACTTTGGTTGTTTACATGATGTTTCTCTTTGATAATCAAACCAACGTGTTAAATGTCAATTATAATCATGAGGATGCACAACCTAGCACATCCTATACTCCTTAATTTCAACATGTTCATCATAATTCTCATCACAATTCTTTCAATGGACCATGTCCTCATTCACATGGTCTCGTCCGTCCCATGGGTAATTTCCAATCTCATGATCCCTCGCCTCAATCATGAGCCACTATTCTCTCGGGACCGTCTCCTCCCCACGACGGGAAGGTCGCCTAAATCTTTCATGCTATAGATCATCTCACCCCTCAACAAATCCAAGCCCTTAAGGCCATTGTTGAGGGTGCATCTCATTTTTCTCATCCTCCTTCTACTCCCATTCGGGTGGCCCATCGCTCGCCTCCCTCTCCTCCTTCCACTCCCATTCGGGTGGCCCATCACCCCCCTCCCTCTTTTGTTCGTACTCCTCTTCGGGTGGTCCATCATCTGTCTCCTTCTATTCCTCCTCTCTCATGACCCTAAGGCCCTTTTATTCCTTGCAATCCGGCCCGACTGGGTTCTTCTTTGGGTTAGCCCATTAATCTCCCTCCACGGCCATCCTATGCGGCCCCTCCTTCAAGGCCACCATGCCAACCCTCTGCTTCTCATGTTATGCCCCTCCAAGTTCTCATTGATAAAGTTACTTCACTAGAGGAATAATTAAAGAGGGTCACAAGCTCGCGGCCCGCTTCGCCTCCTCCTCCTCAAGTCAACCCTCTTCATGCCGCCATAAACAATATTACGAAGATGGAGAAAGAATGGAAGGAGAGGAGAGATGAATACGATGTCAACAAAGTAAGTGAGCAAGAGCCGGCAGGTTTCAATGATCAAGTGGACGTCGTCCGCCCTCCACTTATTCACACCACTCATCCATACGGCCCTTCACCTCCGCATCCGTATATATAGAATTCTCCACATTACATTCCACCATCCATTAATATGTCTCCATTACGGCGTCCATTTGAACCCAACAATGAAGAGCCGGCACGCGAAGAATTGAAGACGGCACAAGATGGAGTTTTACAAGCACCCCTTTTGAGTTTCCTTCGTTTTCCTCTCCCTCCACTACCACCAGATGAACCTTTTGCTCAGGACAATGCCACCGTCCCCAATCCAACTCCCATTTTTGAGACCTACTAGTGTTACGACGATGGGTCGATACTCCAATCACCTATGCCAGCGCATCATGAGTCTTCTCCTACCCCTAACACCTCTCGTCCCATCCGGCGTTTTCTACGCACCAAACCTTCCCCTTTTACACCTCCCATTATACCTCCTTTAAGTACCACACCATTAACCTCCACAACGTCAGCCCTCGCCGAACCATCCACTAAACCTCCACCAATTATACCTTCATTAACCTCCACGCCATTGGCCCCCGCCGAGCCAACCGCCAAACCTCCTTCAATTAACCTCCCATTGCCGCCACCTCAGCCCTTCATTACCCTCTTAACCCCTAACCCTTCACCCAAACCTGTGGATAATCTTGAGTAGGGTCCACTCCTTTTTGCACTCGAGCCAATCCCGTTCGCTTCCGAGCAAGGGGAAAAGCTCGACGTGTTTCCTCCAACACCTTTCATTACACCTCCACCATCTATGGAGCTTTTCATCTCCGCTTCACCTTCTTTTACCACTCGGAGTGGGTGTATTGTTATAAGTACTTGTGCTGAAGATGATCGAGAGCTGGGCAAGAAGGATTTGGCTGTGACTATGCCATTCAAAGTTCAAGACTTCATTTGCCAGATGCCAATCTGTGTTTTTGTGCCGAGCATGGTTGAAGAGGCTAAGTTCCCGCCACTGCTCACCAAAAGAAACGTCAAGTTTTGATGCCGTGTAAGTCCATGCCCAAGGGCTGGGTAGGGCACCCCTTGTTCCAACTTTCCAATCTCAAACCCATCCTTCTATTCAAGGGACGAATGCCAATTTTGTTCAACACTCTTCATATCCCACAATCCCTGGGCAAGACGATGCTTCCCAATCTAATTTTCTAACTCCCTCACATTATTACTCTTCGCCCTCTAAGGGAGTTGTCATTTATTGTTGAAGCTTCATCATAGGCTTTGATTTTGTCCGTTAGGCCGATCGGTTGCACACTTTCACCACCATGGAGGGGCAGGCATTCTTCTTTTAGGGGGCCTTCTGATGCCCTATCCATCTTCTATTCTACCTCATCCACGTTCTTGACAATCACCGACTTCATCTTATGGGCCATCCGTTGGGTGAGGAGGGAGTTCTCATCCTCTCACCCCTCGTGTTCTTTGCATTTTATGCATCCATCACATCCATTGCATTGCATTTGCATGCATTTGCATTCTTTCTTTCCCGGGTTTCGATCCCATATCCTCCTCGTCTTCTAGGACCTCCGGATCCTCCACATCCTCCTCCTTATTCACTTCTATCTTCGGGTTCCCCGTGTCCCCTTACACTTGCTGGGCATCGCGCCCCCTCCAGTTTCCTCCCAGGGCATCACACCCGCTCCCAGCTCTTGTAGTCGGACCCTCCAGATTTTTCTATACTTGTCGGATATCGCGCCCTTTTCTATCATCTTCCTCCGAAACCTCTGGATTTCTCACTAATTTTTCCAGGGCATCGCGTCCCTTCTCACTCCATTCCATCGGAACCTCCAAATTCTCTTTATTTTCTCCTAGGGCATCGCGTCCCTCGATATTTGCCTCCTCTGGAACCTTCAGATTCTCCATCTTATCTTCCCTCTGATCTCCTTGGGCGTGACGCCCCTTTCTACCTTCCTCCTCTGGAACCTCCAGATTCTTCTCTTTTCCCTTCCAATATCCATGCTACTGGGCATCGCGTCCCTTCTCATTCCATTTCTCCGAAACCTTTAGAATTCCTATCTTTCTTTCGATTCCTCCTCCTACCCCTTTGGGACCTTACATCCTTTGCCCTCTTCTTCCTTTTCAATCACCTTTTCTCATTCACTCCTCCTCCTGAACCCCCTTTCCTTCTATAGACCGTTCATGTGATCAGGGTCTCCGCACCTTAGTGGGGGAGTTCTAGCCCTCGTCTCTTTTCCTTTTTCTTCTTATTCGTCGAAGTCTGGTCTTGGCACCACTCCTTCTTGCTGAGCCACTTCAAACCTTTGCTTCCTCGTTTTATCTACTAAGCGAAGATAAATCCCATGTTCATCAAGATCGCCTCCGATAGCTGCTGCTTCATAAGGTTGCAAGGTAACATTTTTTGCATAAGATTTGCGTCCATTCCTCATGCATGGTTTTCA
Source organism: Amorphophallus titanum (assembly GCA_024336825.1). NCBI lineage: Eukaryota > Viridiplantae > Streptophyta > Magnoliopsida > Alismatales > Araceae > Amorphophallus > Amorphophallus titanum. The sequence continues at coordinate 6,109,474 of JANBPO010007653.1, forward strand.
AAAATGAAGTGCTTCTTAACACGATTAAGAGTAGCAGTTAAGGCCTTTATCCTAGGTCTTTATCTTTATTGAGTTTCAAACAAGAGTCGTTAGGCTTGCTTTTGTAGCATTTTTTTGTGGTTACAAGAACCCCGCGCTGGGAGTTTGGCATTCCCTTCCCGCTTGTTAAGGACCTATCGACGCGCCATTTTCACTAGCGGGGGTTCTCGGCGCGTAAAATTCACCATGGGAGGGGTTCTCGGCGCGCCAGATTTACCATGGGAGGGGGGTTCTCGGCGCGCAAAGTGTCACGCCGAGAAGCTTTGCATGTTTTTACTATTTATGGCGTCGATAGCTAGTTTTTTATCATAACACCGTTCAAACTCTCCTCTCTCTCCCTCTCTCTCTTTCATCGTCGACCGAGCGGGGCACCCTTCCTTATTCCTCTTATTCTCTTCCGTTGCTGGACGCAAGCGCCTCCGCTGTCGTCGCCGTCGTTGTTGCTGTGGTGAGAAGACGGCCACGGCCCTCCTCTCTCTCCCTCCTTCTTCTTCTTCTTCCCCTTCCTGTTCTCTCTTTCTCCCTCCTCTTCTTCTTCTTCCTTGTTCGAGGGGCGACGGAGCCCTAGGGCTCCCTCCCTCTCTCTCGTTCTTCTTGCCCCCTCCCTCTTCTCTTCTTTCCCTCCTTCTCCTCTTCTCCTCCTTCGTCTCCGACGTCGGGGATGGCCGCCGGGAGGGCGTGCCGCAGACGGGGGCGCCGGGTGTACCGGTGAGCCCCTTTGGCGAGTGTGCCGGGGAGCAAGTGGCACGGGTGTGCCGGTGAGGGAGTGCACGAGTGTGCTGGCGAATGCGTAGCGCAGTGTGCCGGTGAGCACGCCAGAGGAGTGTACCGACGAACGACCCAAGGGGGTGTACCGGGGAAGGTCACCGGGGCCGTACCGGGGAAAGCATCCCATGGGTGTGTCGGGGAAGCCTCATTGGGGCGTGCCGGGGAAGGCATCCCATGGGTGTGTCGGTGAGGGTGAGGATAAGGGTCCATCGTTGAAGACTTATGGTGTTGCCCTGTAGGGCCCACCTCCACTTTGTTGGGGCCGTCACTCCTTGTAGACGTGCACCCGTGTTTCCCCTTACGCCTTCGGCCTAGGAGAAACTCTGCCAAAATTTCATCAGACATTGATGGAGACTTGGTCATCATCAGGAGTGGCCCCTTTATAGATTCCAAACTTCATCATCTCACTCACCATCTTCTCATCTCACTCTTCATCCATTTGGTTATTGGGTTTAAGGCACATAGTGGTCCTCTACCAAGGCCATGTGGCTAGGGCTTCATGGGTGTGCCAGGGAGTGACACCAAGGGGCGTGCCGGTGAAGACCTCTAATAAGCGTGCCGGTGAAGACCCCATTCGGTGTGCACCGGGGAAGGATACCAACAGTGTGCCGGTAAAGGGCCTCGGCAGTGTACCGGCGAAGCCTCCTTCAGGGTGTGCCAGGGAAGCCTTCGACGGGTGTGCCGGCGAAGCCTTCGGTGGGTGTGACGGGGAAGGTTCGCACCAAGCGTGCCAGGGAAGAAGGCTTGGGGTGTGCCGGCGAAGGCCCTAGCGGGCGTATCGGTGGAGGGACGCTTGACCTGCCTTTCCTCTTTCTTCCCTTTTCTTTTCTTCTCTCCTCCCTGCCCCTTGCTTGTAGTGGGACGTTCCTCTTCCTTCTCTCCCAGCAAAGGGTTTATTATTATTATTTTTGCTTTATGGCTTCCTTCTTTCTTCTGTATTGGGTTTGTTCTGACCTTTGTTCGTTGTAATTTTGCAGACAACTGGCTGCTCCCAGTGGTTCCTCTACTCCCGCTACTGGTGCCCGCTGTACTCAGCTGCCTCCAGTGCCGGTCGTCACGTGGTTCAACGTCGAAGACTTGGACCAGGATCATGCGGAGATCGCAGCATTGGCTGACTCTTCAGGCTCGGATACCGAAACCCTGGATGTTCGAAGACTGGCGAAGGCCGAGAAGGGCTTCAGTTTTGACCGTGCCATGGGAGACTATCCTGCAGATTTCCCAAAGGATAAGCATCTTATTCATCATTTGAAGCACCTCCGGACTCGTGACCGATGGGAGCCATGGAATGTGAAGCAAGTGGAATGCGCCATCCTGCAGGGCCGAGACAGTCTGTCACACATTGTCCCGATAAGTGTGCCTACATATTTGATAGGCGAGGCTCGCCAGTGGGAGCCCATGTTGGGGCTAGAGACAATGCTGTCGGTGGAAGACAAGCTAGTGAGGACCCTGGGCTTCACCCCCGCCAAGTGGGACAATGCTGCGAGGCGCATCCATGGCGAGCAGCACCGCTACGGCTTGTTTCTGGCCCCGTTGAAGTGGGGCTACAGGGAGGAGCCCTTCATCCTCGACTGCCTGGCGATCAGGTTCAAACATGAGCTGTCGCTGGGCTGGTTTGGAGAGCTGAAGCTTCAGGACGCACACAGCTTCAGAGAGGGGGCAGTGGAGTTCACGGACTACGTGCTATTCAATTATGCTCCTATATTGGTCCGGGCCGGCGTCTATCACAGCGTGTACGCCTCCCGGTACGGATATCCGATCTCCAAAGGCCTCTACTGTGGGATGATCGAGGTCTTCTGCGCCGAGACGAACACTTTCTACACGGCAGAGGGGGAGACTTCGCTGGATTTGTAGAGCTTGAGCCAATTGAGCGGCTTACCCATCGACGGGGAGTCCTACGAAGAGCTCTGCCTCCCGGACTTAATCAAGGATGAGACCAATGGAGACAGCTATTACTCCTTGGGGTACTCGTACCGGTATTTGATGAAGGCCTATCGAGAGTTATACAAGCTGGCGCACGGTGAGAAGCAGCCCCGTTGTGGAGACCGGAAGAGAGTTCGGATGAACCTGTGGCTACAGTACTTTTATGACAGCCCAAAGGAGTACACGGACTTCCCTTGTGTCGGGACCGCCGTCGCCCGAAAGAAGCGCGCCAAGCCAAAGTTGGACGTGAAGATCCCATCCAAAGGGCGTCTGGGTGGGCCGAATCTGATGGCGCTGGACCCGATGACACATTGCACGGCCTACCTGACGTACTGGCTATGCTCCTTTGCCATGCCGTACGGGGATGAGACTGTGATTCGTCCGGACACCATTTACCCTGCGTGCCAGATGGCGTGGGGGATCAAGCTATCGCTGTGCCCGGCCGCTCTTTGCTTGATCTACAAGGCCCTGGGAGACGTCAGCACACATCAGTTCCCAAGGTAGGCCTGCTACGTGTGCCCCTTGCACTTTTTCAACGCCTGGGTCTACTCTCTATTCCCCGAGTTCGCGCCCCGGGCCATCCAGGACTGGGGCTTGATGCCAAGGATGCTGGAGTTTGCCAGCGCGGAGGCGGGCGTCACCTCGAAGCAGCTCTATGACATTCGGGGTCGACTGACCACAGTACCGCAAGAAGCCACCAGGACGATCTACTTCTGGAATTTGGCAGCGCACTCAAGCCCCTTAGTGAACAACAAACGGGAGTGCCGGGATGACCAGGTCGAGAAGTAGGCGGTGACGAGGAGTAGCAGGATAAGCGATGACAACGATAATAGGCAAGATGGGTGATGGTGCCGGCCAGCAACAAGATAAGCGGCGGCGAGCGACGACATGGGTGGGATGGGCAACATTGAGCGACGACTGTGGAACAAAGCAGGCCTCCGGGGGTGATGTAGGTGTTAAGGCGAAGTTTGGAAGAGGTGAAGGGAAGGACATTCGAGAAAAAACCTTCCATAATTCACCGCTGCTATCTCGAAAGCAGCTCCAAGAGAGCTTTATGAGATTTTCATGTTGGAGCGTAATTGAGTCTACTCTCTCTCCCCTCTTGAATCCCGCGACAACTTGAAAGTTGAAGCATCACAGTTCATTTGAAAATACTATTAAGATTGTCAGAAATTCTAATGATTGAAATATCTCCATACCACATTTATAAATGCGGCCTACATATACCAATTTAGATATGCTTATTCTCTAAGGGCGAGTTTGACTACAAGTTAGAGTAACACAGTTAGGATAAATACAGATAGGGTATTATGAGAGTTAGTTTACTCTATTTTGATACTACCACTTACTTTTACTGGGTTAAAGTCGAGTAGGATGAGTTATTCTTAGTAGTTTGATAAGTTGATGAGATTAGAGAGTGAAATAATATTTTGTATACCTAAATTACCCTTTCTTTTGGAACATTGACTTGCACCTACATGCACTTATATATCCACTGACGATGTCTGCACCTATATAACAAAGACTTGCTCTAGCCTGAGTCGACCCATCCCTAATCTAACCCACTTTGTCTTCGAGTTGGGTCGATTGGCTTTCAACTTAAGTGGACTTACTAAAAGGGAGAAGAAAACAAAGCAAGACAAACCATAGGAAGGAACAACCAGCGACGACCAACAAAAAAAAAACAGCGATGAAACAAACAACCAGGAACTAGGAAAAAACATCCAAAACAAACAAAACAAAAAAGAGGAATGAGAGCTTTGCAAATGAGGCAGCTGGGTAGGGGAACGAGTGAATGAAAAAATATATATATATTGATACAAGATAATAATAATAATAATAATAATAAAAAAAAATTATTATCCTTGTGTGTTGTACAATACAGAAGTAGACATCTTTTGTAGTAATAGCATGTGCAAGGGATGTTTATGATTTGGAACTTTATTAGACAATGACTTATCACAGAGGAGGTCTTGGGGAGATGAAGACTCACCCCACAAAATTGAGCTCTCATGATTCAAACCATAGTCGGTTTAATGTCATGGGTCTTAAGCCTAATGCTTCCCCTATGAACCTGAAGAGTGTCTTTAACCCCTTCTTCATCCCAACTTCCAAGGGTTTCCAAGGTCCTACACCAACTGAGACACAGAGGTGGTAGTCTAGTCCATCGTTAGTGGGAGGATGAGGTGTCACGGGGAATACACTCCTTCAACCCCCACAAAGTGACCAAATGAAGATGAGGCAATCTCCCCGAACAAGACAACGACCTATGCCACCCTCTCGTACAGAACTGGCAATAGGAAGCATAATAAGAGGCTAGAGAATCCATTGATGCATTGAATGGGTATTGTGCTATCAATACCAAGATGGTGGAATTTTATAAAACCCTTAGCGTTGGAGATCTTGCTACAACTTCCAGTTCAGAGCAAACATGCACAATCAAAGACTGTGTTCAACAATTGAAGAATTTGTCAAGCTACACTCAGGATATTTTGTACATGGTAGCGAAACGTTTCTAAGACCCTAATTTATATTCCCTCTTCATGGCATTGGAGGGCGTGGACAAGTTCAGACGGATCTCCCATTGTGTCCCTTGAGCCTGTTTACACGTGGGCCATGACATTTATGGTAACGACCCAAGATCTGAGTACCAAAAAATAATCGGCACGACTTAAATCTTGGTCCACCACCCATGAGCCATAGTGCTCAAAATGATTAAACTATCATTGTAGAGATGCATCTTAATCTAAAATAAATATAGAATATAAATTACAAGAATTAAAATTATATTTATTATAATTTATACAATGTACAGTCCAGAGTACAAGTCCAAAAAGGTATAATCTAAAAGAAAATAAAAGTACACAGTCTGGAAAAATATCTCGGCTCTAGCACGTAGGTAGCTAAGAACTCTCCGGACGTCATGCTGGATCTCCGAATCGCGAGAAGGAACACCGCACGTTTCGCCAATCAAATATGTATGAAATTTTTGTACCCCATGAATTGCAGCCAAAAAAAATTTTTCTGCGGGCCAATAGTTTGACTCATATTTCTTAAACTAGCCACTTTGATAAGCACAATGATAAGCACAAACCCTTTCTAAAAGATTTTCTTTGTGTAATAATACGGCTGACCAGGTATCGACTGATGCATCCGTAGCTAGGACATACGGGTCCGTATAGACCGGGGCTAGCGGAGGTAGAGTCTGGCATTCAGCTTGTAGAGCAATAACTTCAGCTGAGGCTGCTTGGCTCCAAGTAAAGGGTTTTACTTTCATAGCCCTTCGAATGTGTTTGATTTTTTCTGAGAGTTTAGCAATAAAGGGGTGGAGATAATTGATACAACCCATAAAGCACTGGCATTGATTGAGATTTTTCAGAGCTGTTGGAAATTGGGAAAGTTTTACCGGTGGATGTGCTTACATGGATATTTTACCATGTTGGATAGTCACTCCGAGAAAATCCACAATGGTTACTGCGATTTGGAATTTGTCTGTGGAGGAGGAAAGACCTATCCCGTGTCTTTGAATCACCTCTGCAAAGATGTTGAGATGTTCCAAATGCTCCTGTATGGTACTTGAGAAAATGATAAAATCGTTAATATAATTTACAATAAAATGAACATATGGCTTAAATATTTCATCCATGCGTCTCTGAAATTGAGCAGGAGCATTCTTAAGACCAAAGGATAATACTAGCCATTCGTATAGGCTATAAGGAGAAGAAAATGTTGTTTTATGAATATCCGTGGCCTTATCATCTATTTTTCACCGTTGTTCACCTATTTCAGCCAGTTGTCACAGATGTGTCCATTTGTTCTCCTTGGCTTCTTCGGCTGACAGCTAGACTCTCGGTGATGCAATGTTGACTTTGACTAGTGAATGTTTGACTGGCCATCTTGACTAGAATTGATCTTAACTGAAGTTGATGTTAGCTTGGTCAACTTTGATTGGGTTGACTTTGACTGAAGTCCACTTGATACTGTAGCTAGTCTTGAGGTTGACTGGAGTTGACTTCGTTCTTCATCATGAGTAGCTTCTCACTCCCCAGGCCGGTCCGCCGTAGTAGACGTGGCCGTGCCGGAGCAGGAGCTTGGACACGCGGTGACGTAGCCGCATCAGGTCCCCGCGAGTGTCTTCGCGGGCACGGACCAGATCACGGGCGGCTTCTTGGTCGACGGTGGGAACGGTGACTGAGACGATCTCGTCCATCCGCAGCAGCCGCCGGAACGACCAGTACGGGTTCACATACCGCAGGAGGTCGACGACAGGCCCGCCCGTCACCTCGATCTTGTCCGAGCCACGGCCACGGAAGCAGCCGAGGTTCAGCCCCGACATCAGCCGGGCGCGCAGGTTCGCCGCGGAGTAGATCTCGTTCGAGGTCGCGATGTAGTCGCCGTACTCCTCCGGCGAGAACTCCGAGACGTCGTGCCCGTGGAACCGGTCGCCCAGGAGGACCGCACCCTGACCTACCGGCCATGCCCGTTCCGCCGGCGGCTGCATCGCGGCCTGGATCCGCTCCAGCAGCCCCATCAGGGATCGACCTCGCCGCGGGCGGTACGCCACCCGACGACGGCCGACGTCCACAGGTAGGAGACGACCAGCCACAGCACGCCGACCAGCTTCGCCACCGTCCAGCCCAGCACGAACGGCACCACCATCAGCAGCGTCAGCAGCACCCGCACGGGGTCGAGCTGGCGCTGCTCCTCGCGCACCTTGTCGGCCACGGCGCCCGCCTGAGAGAGCACGGTCATGCCATCAAGCTCCCTTCCAGGACATGGGACTCTTCGGCCTCGGGCATGGTGGCGAACGCCTCCAGTGCCAGGACATCGGCGATACCGGCGTCGATCTTGGCCTTGTCGGGGCCCTTGACGAACACGAACTTCGTGCGGCCGTCCTCGTCGTCGTCGCGCAGCCGGACCTTGCGGCGGTGCATCGCCAGCACGTGATCGTTATGGGCTTCTGCGGTGTCGTGGCTGAACGCGCCTTCCTCTACGGCGATCAGCCACCGGTCGCACGCCCGCGCCATGCGGGTCAGGCTGTTGGTGTCGAAGATGACGACGCGCTCTTCGCCGTAGTCTGCGGCCCAGTCGTCGATCTCGGTCTGCCATCTGGCCGGGTCGCACAGCATCAGAAAAATTGTTATCTATTTTTCCTATTCCTATTTTAGCCCTCTAAAAATTATCGAGCGTTACAGATGTAATCCTAGCTTGATTTGGAGTTTAGTTTGAATTCAGATGATTCACCATTGAATTGTTTTGAATAATTGCTCTGGATAGCCTTTTACGTCGAGTTGGCAGTGTTCTAACTCGAGTTGACTGAGACAGACTCGAAAAACATGCTTCTGAAAGTCTAGCCAAGTCAAGTTGATCTATATCTAACTCGAGTTTCTGTACCCACTGCAAGATCTGAGGCTCTGGATATGCATTCAAGTCGACTTGATTTTCTCCTAAATCAACTTAAATAACCTTGACTTCTTGTTTGTTTCTCACTCACCCACTCAGTTCTATATTAACTCAAACCCAATTTCTTGATCACACTGAATTCTTATCACACATGTTGAGAGCAAATTGCTTCATCATTCAGAGTACAGAGTTAAACCCATCACAAATGCATGAATTTAGGGGGAGTTTTTGATGAATCGTGTGTTTCTAAGTGCCATTCTTGCCTTCACAAGCGACCCAAAATGTGCTGATAGTTTGAATCATATAAGCGTTTAAAATTTAGGTTCATTTATCTTGAGAATATGAGTCTTGTGTATAAAATGGTCCTAAATCAGCCCTATAAGACAAACTTCCAACATTTTCAAACAATCTGAATATCAAAAGTGTATGTGACTTCTTCACTGGAGTACTTTTAGTCTGTGTATTAACCTTAAACATCAATGGGGACTGTCAAAAGTTAGGAGAATATGCCATGAAAATTTAACTATTGACAGAGCAATGGTTGAGTATTGAGAAACTACAATCCATCATCAAAAAAGTGATGAGATTTGTATGTCATGAAGTACCAGTTAACTTTGCTCAATCAAAAAGAGGCTGGATAGTAAGCCATACTAAGTAACCGGGGACTCTAGCATGTAAAAAGTGTGTTTTCTCGTGTAAAAAGGTATGTACTAAACCTGAAAGCTCAAAGAAAGAGAAAAATGTTAAAATAATGGTTGACCCAAGACTAATGCAGAACCTTAAGATGTTTACCTTCAATACCAACTAAAATTCTTTCGGAGCTCCGTCAACATCCCTCACGCCCAGCGTCACTTCCACGGCGGGGAGACAGCGGAACAGAATCGGCGTCGAGTTCCGGAAACCGATGTCCTGCGTCCCCTGTCCGACGTGAAACCCAAGCTGCGCCTCCCGTCGACCGGCATCGCGACTGTAGAGCTGCAGAATGCGATATTCCAGCTCCAGTCCCGACAGTTCCGGCTTGAGCGGCTGGCGGTTATACATGGCCGCGTCGAGGAAGCGGTTGGGGACTTGATCTGACGTCACGAGGTTATCGACCGTCATGGGGCGTTCGCGCGGTCCCTTGCCGCGCTGATAGACCGGCAGCAGATTTTCGCTTTCGGGCTTGAGCTCCGCCGTCACTCCCGCCTGGTTGTGGACCTTGACCAGAAACGTGCGCCAGCCCTGCTGAATCAGTTCCTTCGCGACAGGTCCGCCGGTCACCGACACGCGACTTTCCGGATTGATCGTCACGCCAACCACGCAGTACTTGTCGAGGATTTTCTCGACCCCCTGGGTACAATCTGCGGGATCGGTCTCCTTCAGGGCGGCCTGGAGCGATGTGCGGTCTTCGGGGCCCAGCGGAGCGCCGACGAAATCCAGGGCCTGGATCAGGCGTTCGGTCGCCGCGACGAGGGGCTGCGTTTCGGTCCTGCCGACCCGAGGCCAGCTTTCATCGGCCCCCTCTGCGATGCCGGCAACGGTCGAAATCAGCACCGCCGAATGAAGCAGCGCGGTAATCAATCGTCGCGAGGAGCACGGAGTCACATCCGGATGCGGCTTCATGAGTGGATCCTTCTGCAGACACGCGGCAGAACTTGAGCCGGGCCATTCTGCGGCGGATCTCCCGCGGTCGCAAGAGGCGCGTCGGACGGATGCTTACTTCTTGACTGGAACGACCGTCAGCCAGACGTGGGGAACCAGCGCATCGGGCGCTTTGATGTTCGCGTCGACGCGGAATTCGCGCGGTTCGTCTCCTGCCGTCTTTCCGACAATCATCAGCGGTCCGCGAAACGCTTCCGCCCGCGTCGAGACCAGTTTGAGGGTTGCGGTATCCGTTGCATTCGCTCCGGCCCGGCCGCGTCTGCCATCTTCAAGTATCACCTGTTTGCCGGTCCAGTCTTCGGTATCCGACAGCACAATAATTACGGTGCCGTCCGCAAGCGTTTCCGTGTACTCGTTTTTTACCTTTGTCACAAAGAAGTTCATGACTCTTTCAACAAGGCTTTGTTTAGCGTCTTTCATTTTGAAGTTTTTAAGGTCCACTTTTGCTACGGCCCTGATGGCGGTTTCTACCTGATCGGCGAAGCCCATTGCTTTAGCTTCCTCCGCAGTGAGCCATGTTTCGTTGTCGTACAACTCCCACAGCTTTTCTTTGCCTATGGTCGTCCTTCGGTCCCAGACATCTATCAAGAGCGTCTTGATTTTGTCCAGCTGATTGGCGACGTGGCGTAGGTCCCTGGCATCCGCAGATGTGGTAAGACCTGAAATCTTTGGATTATGAACCATCCACCTGGAGGTGGTATTCATTATTACTTCCTCCCCGGCAGCGGCAACCAGCGTCGCAATAGACGCACAAGTGCCCTCCACGTAGGTGGTTATTTTCTTTCCTGAATTCTTGAGTAGGTTGTAGATTGCCTCACCTTCGAAAACATCTCCCCCTGGAGAAACTATGTGAAGCGCAATGTCGGAAGCGCCTTTTATGGCGTCGAGTTGGGAGCGGACGTTTTCAAAAGATATTTCCCCCCTGTCTGTGCCGATCCCGCCGTATATATAAACGTCCCCCGTCATGCTATAAAATTGCGGGGAGTTGCGGGGGCAAACAATTATTATTTCTTACACAACTTGTAGACTATTGCCCTCACTGACTCTAAACTCATGTGCGTTTCTGTGGCTGCTCGTTCCAAAAGTGACTGCATGGTGCACGACGAACACTGGTCCTTGAGCTTTTTAAAATGGTCGTAAACCTCATAATGACGCACAACTGAAGATGAAATAACCCCGTCATTGACCATCTGCTTAATGGTTTCACGTGAAACGTTGTACTTATTCTCTAAGGTCATAGCCTGCTGATATTTTCGCGTGCTGCTATCCTGTTCTGAATCGTAGTCACCTCCTTAACGCTCAGCTCCGCAGGAGGCAAATTTCTCAGCGCATTAGTGAATATCAACGCCTGCTGTGATGCGCTGATGGTTTCGTTGGTCACAAACCCACCGTCCGCGTATCCTCTGGTTCTCATGGTCTCCAAAGCCTTGATGTGAGGTTGCGCGGCGGCTGAGTTGTTGATATTCTTAGGCACCACGTATTCATCAGCGTGAACCACCCCGGCGACTGTGTACTTAGATCCAGGGCCCGTCCATCCACCTTCTGCGAACTGTACCCCGTTAATGGCGGCGACGTTTGCCAAGCCTTGCGCGATCGCAGCAGCGGCAGCGGCGTAAGCCAATGGGGGAAATTCTGAGAGTGCTTCAAATTGCTTCTGGGCGGCGGTGTACGTTGAAATTAACGTCGAGGCACTCGCAAGTATTTTATACCCTGCCGATTGTTGGCCGTAAAGTTGACCGGCTGAGGCCACGATGGATGCATAAGCATCCAGAGCTGCCAAATCAGCCATCTCCTGCTCGTGGTCCAGTTCTTTTTTAAGCGCAACAGAACGTTTTTTATCCTCTACATCCTGTTTTCTGGCGTCTGAATTGAATTTATTCAAGTCAGCATTAAACTTCTCAGTGAGATTTAATTGCACCTGAAACCCGTCGGCCATTGCTTTGGCTATGTTTTCTTGAGTCTGCTGCTCGATGAGGGCCTGTCCTTCGACGCCTAAATCAGCGGTTGACTTTGCATCTAATACCGCTTGTGATACAGATCGCTTGTCGACAGGGCTAAATACACCGGGGCCGGTATTGATTCGCTTGTTGGCGGCAGCAACTCCAGCTTCCAATTCGGCAGCTTCCTTGATTAGCTTCGCAATATTGCGGCGGGCTGTGACGTTCTCGGTCAGCTTGCCGTTTATCTCCTCCTCCTTATCTGCTATCTCAGCATCGATCTGGGCTACTTGTAGCTGTGCTTCACGGCTCTTTTCATATCCAGTGGTTGAATCTATTATCGCCTGCTTCCGGGCATTTAAAACGACTATAGATCGCTGTGCAGAGGCTGATAATTCAGCCTCAATAACCTTAGTTTGATCAAGCCTCTCCTGTAGATCCTTAGACTCGTCATCACGAATACGTCGGGCATTTTCGGCCCTGCGCTCAGAATCTTTTGCGGCTGCCTGTGCAAATGCTTCTGATATTTCAAGTTGCCTCAACAGGTCAGCGGCATTAGCCTTTGCAATCGCCGTGGCACCCAGTTGGGCATCAAACATTAAAAGAGCTGTTTGCAGAAACGTTGAGAACAAGCCTTGCCCCTCCTCGGTTGTTCCTACAAAATCACCCACAGCATTAGCCAGTATGGACGTAGTGGCAGCAAGTAAATCTTGGGTTCGTTGAAGATCACGCGCACCTTCGGCTGAGGCTGCATAAGCCGCCCCTAGAGCTGCGACTACGGCCGTGGTCCCAACGGCCGCTGCCCCGAACAATCCAAGCCCTTTGGTAGCATCTCCAATTCCGGCGATGTAATCCTTGACCTGCTTTATTTGATTGCCTACAGGAACCTGTAAACCTTGTAGAGCCGAAGTGTAATTGCCGATATTATCCTTGAATTGACCTGCATCCTGAGATCCCTTATTTAGCTGCTTATTCAGGTTTTTGAGTTCTGCCGCAAGCGCCTTCGCACGTTTCTGGCCCTCAGCGGTGGACTGGTTGATGCTGTTGTACTCTTTGTTGAGCTGGCCTATCTTAACCCGTAGCGCGTCCCTGGATCCAGACTCTGTATTGAGCAATTTGTTCAGCGTAGACTTTTGGGCAGTCTCCTTTTTTAAGGCTTCCTGTAGCTTCAGGTTGGATTGAATATACTGATCCTCGGATATTTTGCCATCCTTATATTCTTTCCGAAGTGCCTCAGATTCTTTCCGAAGTGAATTAATAGATTTCTCAGTCGCAATAAGTTGCTTTTGCGCATCCGCCTGGTCAATCTCAACATTAAGGATTATGGTTTCCTGAGTTTCAGCCATTACGGTAATTTAATTAACTCCACCACACACGGAACTGCGCTATTCTTATACCCTGAAATCTTGTTGATGTAGTACATATTCGACGACGTCTCAGATTTTAAGGCCACTGGGTGCATTAGGTCAAGACTATCGAATATAACCTGTGGCAAATACATCTCACAAATTAATTTAACAGGATCGTTTAAAATGCGCCGGAATGTGGGCCAGTAAATATCCAAAATCGTGAACTGATAAAATGCCAAGTTCAGGCGGGCCTGAAGGACCCCGCCACGATCCGCGTCACTTCCGGCGCGAACTCTGGCAGTGAGGCCAGTCGCCCCTGGGCGATCTCGTGCTGGATCACCGCCCAGAGCGCGCTCGGGACCGCCTCCATGATGGTCCGGGGCAGCGGCTCGCCCAGTTCCGGCAGGTCCCGCAGGTAGACGGTGAAGAGATCCAAGGTCCCATCCGCGCGGTCCATGGCCGGCGGCCCGGCGGTGGGCAGCTCGAAGAAGGCCAGCCGGGCGAAGAGCTCGTTGGAGGCGATGTACTCGAGCAGTGCCCGCAGGCCCGCGCCGATCGCCTCTGGCGCCCGCTCCTGACGCTGGTAGGCGTCGGCGGTTCGGGCGAGCGCTTCTCCGCTGAGGATCTCGAAGGCGGCGATGAAGGCGTCACGTTTGCCGGCGAAGTGTTCATAGAAGGTTTGGTTCGAGGTGCCTGCGGCGCTGGAGATGGCGGGGATGCTGAGCGCTTCATAGCCGCGCTCGACGACGACCCGAAGTCGAAGTGGGCCGACGCGACGCAGGACGCGCTCGACGGCGTGGAGCGCGCGCAGCCGGTCGCCAAGGAGCTGATCGACGAGCTCCAGGGCCTGTCGCCGCGGCCGGATCAGATCATGTCGCCCGACGACGCGCGCGCGTTCGACCGCCTGCGCCGCCGCCAGGCGATGAACACGGAGCGCGCGAAGCGGCTCGCGGAGCGCGCCAAGCAGCTCGGGCCCGAGCTCCCCGGCGAGACCGGCGGCGCGCGAGCCCACGGAAGATGAGCGGCTGCTGCGTATGGAGGCCGACTTCCTGGCGCTGACGCGCGTGGCTGATGACCCGCAGACCGCGCCGGGCACCCCCTGGCCACTGATAGGTGCCGTTGCGGTCACGGCACTCGTGTCGTTCATCGCCATGGCGTGCCTGTGGAGTGCGTACGTCGCAGCCCTGATTCTGGCAGCCGTGGCGCTGCACGAGGCGGGGCATGCCCTGGCCATGCATCGCTTTGGATACAAGGACGTGCAGGTGTTCTTCGTGCCGCTGGTGGGGGCCTTGTCCGGCGCGGTGCTGGCGCTGCCGCTGGTCGCCGTACACGCGCGCGTCCGGAAGGCTCGCCGCGATCCACTCGATCGTCTCGACCGTGTAGCGCACGATCGGATGCGGATCGCGATCGAGCGCCGGATCCGCCGCGCGCGCCGCGACGAACAAGGGCAAATCCTGCCGGTCCGGCAATGGGAAAGGTTCGGCGTTCCACTCTGTGACTGATAAGGGCTTGCCGACCACATGGGCGGCTGCCATCCAGTCGGTTAAATCGGCTGCCACCAGCGGGTTCTTTTCCATCTGGTCGTAGCCGCCATACGAATGGACGTCGATGATGTCGCCGGTCGTCAAGGCCGGCAGAGAGAACAGCGGGTTGTAGCCCCAGCTCGAAGTGGTAACTATCGGAGCCTTGACGCCCAAGCGCCGCAAATCGTCGATCATGCTGACGTCGAAGCGATGTTCCAGGTCATTCAGGAAAATCTTCGCCGGGCCTGGCTCCCAGCTGTGCCATACCCTGTTGGCGGGAAGGCCGGTCTTCTGCGCGAAGGCATTGGCATCATCCATATACAGCTTGCTCATCTGCGGCAGGGTCTTGCTCGGAATCAGCATGTTGCCGTAGTGATTCGTGAGGTCGTTTTCGTTGGTAAGCAGTATGGCCAGGATGGCCGGCTCGTCCTTGTTGGCCACTTTGGTGTAGACGTTGACGTGATCCAGATACTGCTCATTGAACTTCTTCATCGCTTGCTGGATGGAAGCGTTGACGTAGTTGAAACCCTTCGGATCGACCTTGCCTGTTCCTTTGCTCATTTCGTCGAAGGCATCGATATGATCATCGGGATAAAAGACACGTTGGACGTGCATGTCGAGCCAGACATAGATGCCTTGATCCTTCAGACATTTGATCCACCAGTCCAGTTTGTCGAGCTGCTCCGGGTCGAGAGTAAGCGTGTTCTTCTTGAATTTGTTGTCGCCGAAGATGTTGGGGTTGACCCAATACGAGTCTTCATGGTGTATGCGCACCAGGTTGTAGCCCAACGCCGCGAGGCGCTTGGCCTGTTGGACGACGACGTCCTTGGGTGTGTTGAACAGCGCATAGGCTGTAATATTGGTTCCCCAGAACCTGGCCTCCTTGCCACAGCGATCCATAAGTTAACCCCCTATTCGTCGGAAAAACTCAACGTGCTCCGCAGCACCATCTTCCTACGCAGTCTCGAACTCCACGAGTGGGCCATCCGGGCGAATGCCGCCAGCTTCCAGGCCAACCTCAGCGCGTTCGTGGATATGCTGCGGGGGAGATATCGCGAGCAGATCGACGAGTCGGTCGCGCTAACGCTGTGGAGCAGTTTCTTCTTTTGTATTCCCGTGGTTTCGGTGACGCTTGCTTCCTTTCATCGCCAGTTTGGCAGGCTGGGGCAAGGCGCCCTCGGCTGGCTGTTGTTGGATGAAGCAGGACAGGCCACCCTGCCATCTATCGCCGGTGCTATCTGGCGTTCCCGGCGCAATATGCTCATTGGGGATACCCGGCAGATCCCGCCCGTAGTCAGTATTCCCCAGGCATTGGACAAGCTCTTGCAGGGAAATTATACTACCTCCGAGGATTGGTCGCCGCTCCACCATTCCGCCCAATCCCTCGCCGACCGCATCACGCCCATCGGTACCTGGCTCGATAATCACGCGGGTCCGGCAACTGGGCCTCTCGCCGCCCGCACCTGGACCGGCATCCCGCTCCGCGCGCACCGCCGTTGCGACGAACCCATGTTCACCATCGCGAACACCATCGCCTACAACGGCCAAATGGTCCGCGTGGACCAGCCGGCCATCCCCACTGGCAGCCAAACCGCCGCCAACCAGCCGGCCACCGCCAACCCCACCACTCCCCCCGCCAGCGCCTGGCTCGACATCCGCGGCTTCACCCCGATCGAAGGCCACGCCCTCCAGGAAGAATTACAAGCCACACGAGCCCTCTTGCAGCAGCTCGTCGCCCACGAGGGCAAGATCTTCATCATCTCGCCGTTCCGCGTCATCGCAAAGATCTGTAAGGAACAATTCCAGAAACGCGGCCGGATCGAATGCGGCACGATCCACACCTTTCAGGGCCGCGAGGCAGATATGGTCATCCTCGTCCTCGGCACGCTGCAACACAGCAAAAAAGCGCGCGACTGGGTCGCCGCCTCGCCCAACATCCTCAACGTGGCCGTCACCCGGGCACACTTGCAACTCGGCAAATGCCAAGGCATCTATGTCAGGCAGAACGCCATCGTGCCGGCAGGCAAGCAGGAGTATATTGACCCATCCCTTAAAGTCGTTGCCAGAGAGGGACTGGACTTTTGGATCGTCCAAAGCCTCATTATACATGCGGAACCAGCGGCTCATGCATGCCTCCATTCCGACAGAAGCTTGTCGGACTTTGATCGAGTGCATGGAGGGCAAGAGAGGCAGAGGTTCTCTAGGTCATCGCTTCCACCCTTCGCAAGCGGCAGGATATGATCTATCTGGAATGGCCCTTCGCCGATTCCGCAGTATGTGCAGCGATACCCGTCGCGCTCGTGAATGAACTCCCTCACTCCGGCGGGAAGGGGTGACCTATACTTATCTGAGCCTTTTGTTTTGACGATGAACATCTCATCGTTGAGGCTGAGAGATCCATCCCTTCGAACGAAGAAACGATCCTCCCAATATGGATCGACCCAGCACTGCCGACCTCTCAACTGAGCGACTTTTTTGATGCGTTCGGTCGGGAGCGGGCCTTCTTTCGCGATCGATGCTGCGACAAGAAAAATCGCGCCGACCTGGTAGGCAGGCAAACAACGCGCGTGGACGGGGAACATTGAGTCCACCAACAATATCGTTTCTTTACTCATGCGGCATCATCCGGAAGTGCGTTGATCGCGTCGCAAAAGCGCTTGTGGGCGCGGGCGATCTCGCGTTGATGGTTGAAATTGAGTTGGAGGCTGGCATCGTCGCGCGACTGGCGAACCAGTGAGGCGTAGCGCTCCCAGAGAGCTTCAAC
Organism: Amorphophallus titanum; assembly: GCA_024336825.1. Classification (NCBI taxonomy): domain Eukaryota; kingdom Viridiplantae; phylum Streptophyta; class Magnoliopsida; order Alismatales; family Araceae; genus Amorphophallus; species Amorphophallus titanum. The sequence goes on from JANBPO010007653.1 coordinate 6,126,818, forward strand.
CCCATCCCGGACAGGAAGCTTATGGACGCTCATGCCGCCTCCACGCTGATGATGACCTTCCCGCCCTTGATCGGATCGGAGAAGTGGATGGCAGGCTCGGCAAAGACCTTGTCGTCGATGCCCATGGCTTGAGCGATGCCGTCCTGATATGACTTGAGGGAGGCCGATGCCCCGTCAGCGTCAACGGTGTGGCGCGTCTTGGGATGGAAGATGGCATGCAGGCGGAGGCGGGGACCGATCGCAATGCAGGCGCGCAGGCCGGCAGCAACGCCAGCGTGGTATGCCCATGCCCGATGGCTGCCCCGCATGAGCACGATGTTGGCGGATTCCTCGCCTTGCTCGATCTTGGACAGGCTCAGCAAGTCTTCAATGATCGCGTTCAGGCGGTCGGCTTGCTTGGCCACGATGGTCAGAAACCGCGTGGCGTCTACGGGGTTGTGCATCGCGCCGTCCAGCAAGGTTTCCGCGAAGCCCTTGATCGACGAGATCGGCGTCTTCAAGACCGACCCGCGTGCCTATGCGTTGGTCGAGACGCATATGGGGGTGACGCCCGATCGGGTCTCGTTCCAATCGTCGAACCGCTGGGACATCGCCGGCGCCGTCCGCTTCGGCTTCCGCACGATCTGGATCAATCGCGCCAAAATGCCGGACGAATATCCCGACCTCGCGCCGGCCGTGGAACTCGCGTCGCTCGCCGGCCTGCTGGATCTTTAGGGCACGCTCAATCGAGCTTGAACTTGCCCATCTCGCGATGTTCGCCGGCGATCTTGCGCACCGTGCCGGAGACCGAGCGATAGATCAGCGTCTCGGTACGGATCACATCTTTCTCGAAGGTGACGCCGCGCAGCAGCGGCCCGTCTTCGAGCCGCAGCACTCTGTGTCCGATCGTATGGGTATCAGTCACGCAGGAAACCACCTTGCAATGAATAACGAGGGAAGCCGCCGATGTTCATGACTGCAGCCATTCTTCGAAGCGCCGCTGGACGGCTTTGAGGTTATTCGCCCACCAATCGAAATTGACGATGTGCGAGACCTTTTCGTTTGCCGGATAGGACGGCATGAGCTTGGCAATCTTGTCGTCGAGCAGCGCAATAGCCTTAGGATTCTGCGGCGCATAGTAGAGCAGCCGTGCGAACACCGCCTGATATTCGGCGCGTCCGACAAAGTCGAGAAATTTCATTCCGCCAATCGGATTTGGACAGCCCGCCGGTACGAACCAGCCTTCCCCGTGGCCCGAAGAAATCGCTCCGTTCCAAACCAACGCAAACTGCGCCTTGTGATCGAGAATGGATTGCGTGGCGCGGCCATTGGTCATGTGAATAAGGTCGACCTCTTCCTGCTCCATCAGCTGCTGTGACTGCGAGTTGTCGCTCCACCACGTTTGCGCACGTCGGCGGCACTGGCATCACTTCCGCGCCTCATTAATCCATGTACGCGGAATACTACCGCAGCCCTGAGAAGTTTCTGAACATTCACTACCTGGACGACGATCCTGCGGTCGCCGCGCAAATGCACTGCGACGCACATGTCCGGAAGGGAATCGTGGAAACTTCTCAGATTCTGTCTGCCGCTTGGCTGGCGGAAACACGCGCTCACGCGGATGCCGAGTGGACAGGAGCTCTCACGCTGGATTGGGCACCTGTTACAAAGGATACGCCGTACAGAGGGCTGGGTTGGCAGCATGCGCGGCTGTTTGGCCAGCGTGTGTACGCTTGCTCTGCCACAGAGCATCCGTGCGTGGAGTGGGCGCGGCTGTATGGCGGCAACTACGCTTGGCTGCACCAGCTAGGCGCAGCGCTGCTGGATGAGTTCGCCTACCGCTTTGACGGCAAACACTCCTGCATGTACAGCCTGCGCACGCTGGAGGTCATGCCGCCTACGCTGCTGGCAACGGCAGATAAATGGTGTGAGGCTCCTGCAGTGCTGCCGCCGGAGTTCGTACTGGCAGACAGCGTCGCCAGCTACCAAGCCTACTACCGTAAATCCAGGATGGTGCCGCTCGCCTACACACGTAGGCCGGAACCTGACTGGCTCAGAAAGGAGAAGTGATGGTCACCGCAATGAAGAACAGCACGCCGGTCTGGGTGAATGGCACCATAACCGCAGAGACGAACCGTGACGTTACCGTACAGGCAGAAGACCGCTCTGGCCGTCGTCGTGAGGTTACGCTGCCACGCGCCAGTCTGCAAATGCGACACGAAAGCAATTGGATTCGCGTGCCGCAATGGTGGGCATACCGGGCGAAGCTTCCGTACTACCCCAAACCCCTCGCGGCTTTGAAAGCCGAAAACTTTAAACAAGGAGAATAACATGAATCTTGAACAATATCAACCCCTCGCGATGCGCACTGCCAAGGCAATGGAGCCGCGAGACATGCTGATCCATGGCGCAATGGGCGCAGGCAGTGAGCCGGGCGAGCTGGCCCAAACGGTGCTATCCATCTGCGCCGCCAAGTATGACCACGACAATCCTTCTTTTGTATGGACTGATCATTTACCGGCCCAACTATTTGCATCCTTTCAATGCAACGTTCCTGCTGTTTGGCAGCCTGCTGATCACTGGTACATTCCTCATCGGGTTCGGTCGCTTTACCTTCGCCTGGCAAAGCGGTTCTTGCGATGGTCTGCTCAGCTCCAATCTCCCCCTGAGCGAATATATCCGGGAGAAGTTCATGCTCTCTACAGCCGCCGCCACGATCGCCTTTGTCCTTAGCAGCCTCTACGGGTTTATCGATCAGCGTATCGTCGTTCTCCAAGCCGCAACCTTTTTATACAATATTGGGGTCAACAGCGTGGTCACAATATGGTTTTCCACCTTCAACTACAAACGCATCGATCTGAGTAAAGGGAACTCCTTCAACTATGAAGGCAGTGGCGGCGCGACCAATTTCATTTATATGCTCATAGCGATGGCAGGACCGCTGGCGATCTTCCTTCCCTTCCTGTTCCTTCACCGGGCCTGGGCCGGGGTGGCTGCCGTCGCCGTGGTGGGCCTGGCGGGCCTGGTAGGCCGCTTTTGGTGGGTCGATCTTATCACTAAAGGATTTTATAAACGTAAATACCTGATGCTCCAAGGATTCAGAGAAAAATAAGACTTATGATCACTATCAGCAATATCATCAAATCCTACAACGGAAATATAGTCGTAGACATACCCTCGCTGGAACTGCATAGCGGTGAGCTTATCGGTCTTGTAGGGAACAACGGCGCAGGCAAAACCACCTTATTCCGGCTCCTGCTCGACCTCGTGCGGGCAAACAAGGGGGAAGTCCTTTCCAAAGAACACAACGTGGCGGCCACGGAGAACTGGAAGAAGTACACCGCGGCCTATCTCGACGAAGGCTTCCTGATCCATTATCTTACCCCGGAAGAATATTTCTATTTTATCGGTAAGCTGCATCGGCTGTCCAAGGCGGATGTAGACGAATTCCTGAAGTCCTTTGAAGCCTTTTTCGACGGCAGCGTTCTCAAAAGCGGCAAATTCATCCGCGACCTTTCCAAGGGCAACCAATTCAAGGTGGGCATCGCCGCCTGCCTGCTTCAAAAACCAGAGGTCTGAAGGCTGTACTCATTCCGCAATTGCAACGCATTGGCGCAAAGCTGCAAACGGATGCGAAAGAGCAGGCCCCAATTGAAGAGGTCCTGATGAATGTAGTCGACGCTGTGCTGAAGCGGTGTGCGGAGATGAACCTGGTCGACGTGAACCGAACCCAAGTGCTTCCCTTCGAGGATAAAGAAGGGGACGTCACCGAGATGGCGCAGGCAGTAATGAGCGTTGAAGGTTCCACTCTCGCACAATCCATGTCATCTGAAGAGAATAATGATGGTGACGAAGATATCAGTGATGCCAACGGCGACAACAGATCCGACCTTGAACGCGAGCTTCAACTCATCTCAGTGGATATTGTCGACGATAATGATGATGTAGTTGTGACAACAGCCACCACCACCACCAACACATCCTCCTCTTCCACCATCATCACCACGCGGTCAGCACCGGCTCATATGCAAGTGGAAAGTAGCGGAGGCGGGTGGATGGAGCGGTTTGCGAATTTGACGATCAGTAAGGTCGGAGGGTTGAAAAAACCGAAGTAGTGTGTTTATTTATTGCCATATACAATAAAATCACTGAATGCCCATGTGCACGTCAACTTTGGCATGGTTGCAAGATGTAGCTGTACTTCTCATCTCCGCGATGATGGCTCGTGCATCCGCGACGACATCCGAATCGAACGCGCGGTTGTTTCGCACAAACCCGATTAGTCCAACGTGGTCGTAGTCGCCAACGAAGCGTGCGTTGACATCCGGATTGTATTCGTCAGTGTAGAGGTTGGCCTCGGGCGGCTGGCCAGTGCGGTTCACCCACGTGTGGGACTGCCAATAATACGGACAATCCCCCCCTGAGTCGGTGTTCGTCGGGGTGGTGGTGGTTGACAATGTTGTCTTTGTGGATGATGACGTGAGTAGCTTCAGATCGGACTCACTGATGATGTTCATGCCTGCATCCTGGAGATGGTCGATGATATCAATCCGACTGCCGTAGCGGCGGTGGATGAGATAGAGGTGATCACACTGTCCGGGCACGGCCTTCGTGGGTCGGTCGCGTGTGCCCGCCACTGGAGTGTACGCGCGGCCGATGTCAATTGTAGATGGATTCGTTGGCAAGTTCATACAACGCCGGATTCACAAAACCGACGGATGACTGGCCGTTGGCCGCAGCTTGTTGATTGACAAGAGCCATGAATCCCGCCCACAACGGCGCGGCGCAACTCGTTCCGCCAAACGTGCCGCTCGAGCCGTTTCCGTAAGCAACATAAACATTGTCGCCCGTCAAAGCAACGTCGGGAATGTTCCGCATCGTCGTCGAGCCGCCGTTGCTTTGAAATGAATTGACGCCGAGTTGCCAGGTTGGAATCGAATAATAACTGCTCACGCCGCCGCTGCTGCCGACATATTTGCCAGCATTTGAGTCATAACCCCAATTCCAGACCGATTCTCCCGCATACGCGCCGGCAGCGGAAACGGTCGAAAGTTCCGTACCGCCGACTTCCGTGATGTAAGGCGAACTCGACGGCTGGGTGGCATTGTTGGCGTTGTCCACATAACCGGGCGGAAACGCGTCGCTGTCGCCGGACGCGCTGAAATAACTTTGTCCCTGCGCCGCCATTTGTTTGAAAATATTGTCTGTCGTCGAAGCCGGTCCGCCGCTCCAAGTCCACGACGAACTCAAATTTTTCACCGTGTTGCTCGCGGCCATTTGATTCAACACGTCATTCGGGATGAAATTGGTCGGGTTGCCTTCAAACACGACGACTTGCGAAAGATTCGTCGCCATGGAAATAACCATTTCGATGTCCAATGAAACTTCGACGTTGCCGCTGTCTGCGCTGGTCGTCGGCACGCCGCTGAAACCGTCAATCAAAACCGTTTGAATCGGAACACCCGGCAAACCGGCGGCAGTTTGGTAAGC
>JANBPO010007653.1:6132296-6143901 GCA_024336825.1 Amorphophallus titanum
GTCATCGCCGCCGCTGATGCCGCTGTATCCCGGCACACCGCTCACGCCGTCAACCAAAACCGTTTTGATCGGGATGTTCGTGATGCCCGCCGCCTGTTCGTAAGCCACGATGTCATTGGAATAAAAACCGTCGAATTGCACCAAACCAACCGATTGACCGTTGCCGTTCAACGTCGTGCCCGGCACATACGCAGCACGGAAATCATTGCCCATATATTGTCCGCCCGAACCGGAACCGGACTGTGGTTTGGCCGTCGCCGGACGCGGATGAAGATTTGGGTGCGGACGCGAATAATTGTCCAGGCCGCTCACGTCCACAATCGGCAGTTGCGCGTTCACCGTCGGCTCGGTATCCGGCGCGAAAAAATTTCGGTTCTCCGTCGGATGCCGATACGTCCGCAACGTCACATGAAACGCTTTTTCCACCGCCGACGCCGAACCACTCACGTCCAACAACAAACGATTCCCGTGCGTTTGAACCACAATCAAACCGTTGGAACGCGCAAAATCTTTCACCATTTCGTAGTCCGCCGTAGTCGGCCCAAATCGCGCCGTAAATTCTGCCGGAGTCAAATACCGATGAAAATTTGTGCTGGCCGGATTATACACGTCAGCCAAAAACTGATTCAAACCCGCCGCATCCCGCAACGGCAAGCCGATCGCTAAACGCATTTCATTCGTCGCCGCCAACTCCCCGTTCGGTTTCAAACGTGAAATAATTTTAGGCACGTGTCCGCGCAACGATTTGAGTCCATTGAATCCGGTCGGCGCGGCCCAAACGGAAATAACGGAAATGGCGGCGAAACCAAATACGACCGCCGCGATGACTGTTTTTTTGATGGGGAACATGGTGGATTCAGGTCTGGATTTGGTTTTGGTTGGAAGCGGGAAAAATTTTGCTCAAGGCGCGACTTGCAGGCGATAAAATTTTTGCGGCGCGAGCAAGAAAGTGTTCGTGTCCGTCGCGTTCAAAACGTTCGTGGCCGCTGTCAACGCCTTGCCGAGATTGATCCAATTCGTCTGCAAGAGATTCGTTTTGTATTGGACTTGATAGACCAGACCGGTCGCGGCGTTCCAGACAAATTTATAGTTATTAGTCAAACGCGTGAGCGACTCAAATGCGATGTCGGGAATCGGCGTGAGGGTGACGCCATCGAGACCAAAATAATAATGGTCGTTTTCGGCGGCAAATTGCAGCGTGGAATTCGTGTCCGTCGCGCGGACGAAAAAGTTCAGGTTCGTCCAGCCAAAAACCGGTGGGTTCGACAGATTGTAGATCGTGTTTGAGTTCCAATTTACCTCAAATTGTTCGGTCGGCGCGTTGGTCGGATTTCGCAGCCAAAACGACAGCCAAAAAGTTTCGCCCGGCGTGCTGGCGACCGATTGCGAGAGCGTCGCCAAAAAACCGTGTTCGCCCAAAGCCGCGCCGTAGGTGCCGGCGTGAACAAATTGGCTCGCGCCGGAAAACGTGCTGGATTTGACGACGCCATTGAAAAAACCGCTCGCGTTCGTGCTGTCGCCCACTAACGTCCAGCCGGTGAAATTTCCGGCCTCAAAGTTGCCATTGATCAAAACCGTTTGGCCGACCGACAAAACCTGCGTCACCGCTTGCGACACGCGGGAAGTCAAATTCGTGAAGCGCATCGTGTTCGTGTAATTTTTGGACGCGAGACTGAAAGCGCCCGGCGAAAAATTCAATGCGACCGTCGTGCTGCCGTTCGCCGGAACGACGCCGTTGGTCGGCGAAATCTGCAGCCACGAAGGAACGCCGGTCAACACCCAATTAAAATTGAACGGACTGGCATTGCTGATGGCGTAACTGGAAAAATTTTGAACGAACGGACCGCCGAACGAACCGGCGGCCAGATCCAAATTTGTCGGTGCAATTTGCATCGCGGCGAGGATTTGAACGGCAATCGGCTGCGTTTGAATCACTTGCGCCGTGACATTGGAAAACCAGATGTTAGTCGCGTAACTGCCGGCGACCAGATTGCTCGCCGCTTTGTTGAAATTCAAAATGACATTCGTTTGCGCGAAACCGGCCAGTGTGCCGTTTGAAGGCGAAACCGACAACCAACTCGGCAAGTGGGAAATCTTCCATTGCAGACTCAAAATATTCGCATTGCTCAACGAAAAATTTTGCGAATCAGGCGAAAACAAACCGCCGGTGACGCCCACCGCCGAAAAACCGTTCGTCGGCGAAACCACCAGCAAACCATTCAAATTCAAAAGCGCGTTGATCAAATTCGTTCCCGCCGGCGAACCCAAACCCGTGCATAGATCGTAGCCGGTCGTTGCGACATATTGCGTCGGACTGGAAGACCATTCGTTATTGCCGCTCGTGATGTCTTTGAAATAATTGCCGTAAGTCGCCGTCGCCGTCGCGTTTTGGCCGATCGCGTAAATCGTCGGATTCAAAAAACCGAGAAGAGGAGGGAGGGAGGAATTTCCGATGTTGCGAAGATGAGGTGAAAGGAATGATGGAGGGTGGAGGGGAGGGAGGTGACAATCACAGAGTGAGTGAACTGCGATGGGACAATAATGCTGAGGATGTGTGATGGCCAAACTCTTCGATCCGAGCCGACAAAAATATCTGTGGCTAACCTGCGTGGCGGTATTACTGGTGACCCTCGTCATCGCCATACGTACACCCTGGGGATTGATTTCGCTGGATAGCAAGGAGTTGTTGTCGATTGTCATCCCCGTCGCCGGCACCCTGGTCGCCTTGGCGCTTCCGGCCATTCAACTTGCACAATCGGTGATGGACAACTGGCTTTCCAGTGCAGGCGAGTTGATCAAGTCACTGGGCGGTAGTGACAGCGTTATCACGTACCTGGAAAATCTGGCGAAGGCCCGCGGTGGTGCGCTTCAAACCATGCTGGGCGCCATGTTCCTCAGCATCGCTTCACTGGTAACCGGCTTGCTGGCCGACATATCACAAGGGATCAACATCGTCCCTGCGTACCTTTCGTTGAAGGATCTGTTGTCGGCACTTTCGCTATCGACCTTGCTCGCCGCGATCGGCTGGCTGATTCCTCCCATCATGGCTAGCTTCGATTTCTCCAAAGTCGACGACATCATGAGACTGCTCAAGACCAAGCCGGCCGCCGCACCGACCGCTGCCGATCCGCTCGACGGCGCGGGCCCACCCCCGCCCACCGGCGGGCACCGGGACCGCCGCACCGTCTGGACCGGAGGCCTGCACCTCGCCGGACGCCGGGCGCTCGGCGGGGATCCGCCGGCCGGTGACTGACCACCGCCCGTCCTCGGCAGGCTCCCGGGGTGGGCGAGGGGGGACTTGAACCCCCACATCCTTTCGGACACAGGAACCTGAATCCTGCGCGTCTGCCAATTCCGCCACTCGCCCGAGCGACCGCTAGAGGCTACCTGAAGTTCCAAACGACCAGATCACCGTGGGCCGGTGGCGAGGGGAATCCGGCCCATGTCCGTTGAGGAACCTAGGAAAACCAAGGTTCCCAGCCCACCTACCCCAAACTGGGGGTTGACACCGGGTCGCCGCGCAGGTCATCGAGGGGCAGGACCAGACCCGCGACGTGTTCGGCGGCCTGCGCCAGGAGCTGGACGGCGTCCACGAACGGCTGGACGGCGCCTTCAGCGAAGACGCCGCGCGCGACCTGTTGGAAGCGGCCGTCACCCGGCTGACTGGCCGGCTGGAACAGGCCGAGGCGCGCACCAGCGACGCCCTGCAGGGCCTGAAGACCTCGTTCGCCGGCCTCGACGGCCGCATCAAGGCCGCCGAATCCAAGCTGAACGATCGTGGCCACGAACAGCGGCTGGAAAGCCTGGCCGCCAGCCTGACGCAGCAGATCGGGGCCGTGCGCGCCGAGATGGTCGAGAAGCTGCGCGCCAGCGCCGACGACGGCCGCTTCGCCCGCATGGATGACGCGCTGAGCGAACTGGGCGAACACGTCCACGCCGCCGAACAGCGCTCCGCTGGCGCCATCGAGAAGATGGGCCACGAAGTCCTGCGCATGGCCGACACCCTGGCCCGCACGGTGCAGGCGGGCGAGGAACGCTCGGGCAAGGCCCTGGACGCCGCCGAACAACGGCTGATGGCGGCGATGGAGGCCGCGACCCAGCGTTCGGACGACGCCCTGCTGGCCAAGGCCGCCGAACGCGCCGACCAGTCGATCGAAGCGGCCGAGCAACGCACGCTCAAGGCCCTGTCGAAGGCCAACGAAGAGATCGGCGACGAAATCGCCCGCGTGGCCGACACCCTGGCGCGCGGCATCGAAGACGCCGAGCATCGCTCCGCCCGCGCCATCGAAAAGGTCGGCGGCGAGGTTTCCCGCGTGGCCGACGCCATGGAGGCGCGCCTCAACCAAGCCGACACCGTCGGCGCCAAGACCCTCGAACGGCTGGGCGCGGAGATCGCGGCCATCACCGAACGGCTGACCGAGCGCATCGCCGGCGCCGAGCGCCGCTCGGCCCAGGCCATCGACGATATCGGCGACCAGGTCGCCCGGGTCAGCGAACGTATCCAGGACCGCCAGGAACGCGCCGCCACCGATCTGTCCGAACGCATCCGCCAAAGCGAAGAGCGCACCGCCAAGATCCTCGACGAGGCGCGCGAGCGTGGTGAAGCCCCAAGCGTCGGCGGCATAGTCGAAGCTGCCGAGATCGATGATCGCCCAGTTGAAGAAATCGCCTCGCGGGTCATGCGCATAGCGGTTGGTATCGAACACATCCACCACGCTGAACTTGCCCGCCGTGACCACCAGGCGATCGGCCGTGCCGCTCCGCGCCAGGGTATTGAGGTCGGACCCGATCGCGTCCCCCTCGCCGCCGAGATCGACGGTCTGGCGGACGAAGGCGCGCGGCAGACGGAAATACGGCCGGTGTTCGCCGATCTTGTAAGCCTCGCCGCTCGGAAAGCCGGCAACCCCCAGGGTGTTGTCCAACCCGTAGCCCTGGTCGAGTTCCTCGTTCAGCCAGAATTCAGCGCCCTGCCACAGCCGCGCGCCCAGGAAGACGGTGACATCGATGGTTTCGCGACCCTGATCCGGGGTCAGGCTGTTGGTGCCGCGATAGGGGGAGGCGAAGTCGTTGTCCTCCTGTTCCACGTACGTGGCCTGCGCATGGATGGCAAAGCGGTCCGTCGGCACCGTCGGCGCGGATTGCGAATCCAGGTCGCCGTCCTGCGCGCGGGCGGTAGCCGCCAGGTCGCAGATCAGAATGCAAGCAACGGCGGCTGATAGCGATGTCCGCAGATGCGGGCTCATCTCCGGCTGCTCCGGCGCGCGATGCGCAGTCCACGCGCATCACGTTCAAATTGCCCGAGTTCGGCCTCCGTCGGCGCGCCGATCCCATACCGCAGCCGCGCATAACGCGCCAGCAGGGTTCGGGCCGCCTCGCGCAGCGCCAGTGGTGCCTGGTCGAGTGTGCGCGCGTAATCCACCGGCCCCTGATGCGGCTGGCGTGGAAAGCCGGCACGGCCCAATCGCGCACACAACATTGCATAGGCTCGCGCCAGCCGGTGCGGATGGGCACGGGGCAGCCGGCTGAAGCCCCAGGTGACGATGAGCAGCCACAGGCCCAGTGCCGCAGTCAGCAGTGCGCCCAGCTGCTGCCAGCCCTGGACGCTGAATCCGAGTGCCTGGAGCAGTCGCGATTGGGCATGGAAGTCATAGCCCACGAACTGGGTGCCCCACCAGGCATCGGCGCCTCAAGTTGATGGGCTTGGTGCGACGCTACGAAGGCAATGGCTCGCTGAACACCTTCGGTCAGTACGCCAAGTGGCTGTGCATGATCAACAACCATCGCTATCGCGCAGGCACCGCCGGGATTTAACAGGCGACGTAGCCTTCCGTTCTATTTCCATTTCACTCTTTTATTGAGGATTTTCAACCATGCCAGGCGGAGTTATCAATACCGGCAGTCACCCGAAGGCCCTTTGGCCCGGCGTGCATGCCTTCTGGGGGCAGGTCTACAATGCCCATGCGACCGAGTACACCGATCTATACGACGTTTTGGATTCCGAGAAGGCTTACGAGGAAGACGTTCAGGTCACGCCGTTTGGCCTTGCTCCGGCAAAGGCCGAAGGCGCTCCCGTCAGCTACGATTCGGAAGTCCAGGGTCCGACGCAGCGCTATACGCACATCGCCTATGCGCTGGGCTACAAGGTGACCTTCGAAGAGCTTCGTGACAACCTGTACGAGGTGGTCTCTCGGCGCCGAGTTCAGGCCAACGCTTTCTCCATCGCCCAGACCATCGAAGTCGTTGGCGCATCGATCTACAACGACGCCTTCACCGGCGCAGTGTTCCTGTCGGCCGACGGGCAGCCGCTGTGCTCGCCCACTCACGTCAACACCACTGGCGGCACCTACTCCAATGCCCTTACTCCGGCGGCGGATCTGATGGAAGCCTCCCTGGAAGACATGGGCATCCAGATCATGCAGGCCACCAACGACCGTGGCTTGCGGATCTCCCTGATGATGCAGTCCCTGCATGTTGCCCCCCAAGAGTGGTGGAACGCCAATCGCATCCTGAAGAGCGTTCTGCAGTCCGACACTGCCAACAACAATATCAATGTCCTGCGGGCGACCAACGCCATTCCGAAGGGCATCAAGATGAACCACTTCTTCACTTCGCCACGTGCGTGGTTCATTCGCACCAACTGTCTCAATGGCATGCAGATGTTCTGGCGCGATCGCCCGATCTTCGATCAGGACAACGACTTCGACACCAAGAACGCCAAGGCCTCGACCTACATGCGGTTCAGCTGTGGCAACACCGACCCGCGCGCGATCCAGCGGTGGTCTGAAGCTGAAGCCCGGCGATATGCTCCGCAACGAGCGCACGCTCGAAATGCTGGGCGTTACTGCTGTTGCCTCCGACACCGCAATCACCATCGCGCGCGCAGTCGGCGCAGCTGGCACCCCCGCCGGTACGGCCGCAGCGATGAACGACGATGACAAGCTGCTCTACATCGGCTCGGCCTACCGCGAAGGCGCGCCGAAGTCGATCGGCACCAGCTTCAACCCGACCAAGGCGTATAACTACACGCAGATTTTCCGCGATCCGGTCGAGAAACCGGGCGCGGCGTTCCAGCGGTTGATCGCGATAGGGACGAAACGCGGCGCGCGCCAACTGGCAAGCGCGTCGGACGTCTTGAATAGATGCCGAACCGAATGCCGGTTCGACAGGCGCCCTGGTGGCGGCATCGATGCCGCGAAAACTCTTTCCGAAGCCATAGACGGCGCTGCGAGCCATGCCGCAGTATTCCCACATGATCTTGCCGAGCTCGCGGTGGAAGTAGTCCGGCGACAGATCGTTCTCGATCATGTGCGCGCGGTACGCCGCGCCGAGCGAGCCAGGCGCGTACCGCGCGAGGTCGTCGAGCGTGTAAGGCGCGGGGACGTAGCGCTCCTCGAGCATCGTGCGCTCGGTGAACACAGGGAGCGCCGCGAGCCCGCTCGAGTTGACGAGCGTGCGATAGCCATCGGCCGCGTTCGGCCACGAGACGACCCACAGGGTCCGCTGCGCGAGAGCGATCAGCGCATCGACCTTCGCCTGTCCGCCTTGCTGGGCGTCCGCGAGCAGTCGATGCAGCGCTGCGTTCCTGGGATCCACGTCGGCTCCTGAGCGAGCAGTTTCCGCCGTGGTCTCTCGGGCGCGCAAATTTATCGGCGATGCGCGCCTAGCGCGGCTTCCGAGTGGTCTTCCGCTCGCGCTCTGCCGCGTCGAGGAGCATCGCGGCGAGAGCCTTCGCTTCGCGCGCGGCGCCCGCATCGTCGTCCATCCCCGCCGTGACGACGGCGCCCGTGTAGAGGAGCGCGAGCCGACGCCCGGCGGCCTTCGCGTCGCGCACGCCTGCTTCGCGCGCGAGCGTCGTGGACGACTTTTCCGGTGGTGGCGTCGAAGAGTGCGAATATTTTTTCGGTGGTCGCGCTCTTTGAGCCCAGTACGGCGATCTTGGGGCCGTTGGTAGGATAGCCGAGCTGGTTGATGCGGATCCAGGACTGTTGTTGGGATGGCGTTTGATCTTGTGCACGGAGCTGCGTTTGGGCAAGCAGAAGAGTCAGCAGGAAGAGAAATTTGGTCATCGGGCCAAGGTACAAAAAAAAGCGCCCCGGGAGGCGCTTTGTGGTGGGCTTAGGGTCTACTATAATCAGGTCTGTACTATAATTTGACGAAGGACAAGGTTTGAGAAGTGTTGTCCTGGATGACCTTGGCGAAATATTGGCCTCTGGGCAAGTTGTTGCAAGAGATGGAGAGGATACCCGTAACACCTTGCGTAGTCGCTTCCTGCATGATGCGGCCCATGGCGTCGTAGATGACTACCATGCCTTTGTCACCGGTGATACCGGACAGGCGGAGTTCATTCGTCAGGGGGTTACCGAGGATCGTGATGTTACCGGTGGCGGGAGCCTGACCGAAGGTCACGGCGACGATAGTGCTGTAGCTGGTCGTTCCGTCCGTGTTCACAAGCTGCAGGCGGTAGTAGTTCGTGCCGGCCAGCGGGGACTCGTCATCGAAGGTATGTTGACCAAGCAGGCTCAGCTGACCGTTTACGGTTACTACACCAATGGAATCGAAGTTATAGCCATCCGAAGAGCGAAGGATGACGATGTCTTTGCCGTCGTCCACGGAGGTGATGTCCCAGGACAGGACGGTTTCGGTGTTTTGTGCCTGGCCGGTGAAGTCGGAGACGTCGGTGACCTCGATCCCCGCGGCCTCGATCGCCTTCGCGTCGGCCAGCAACTCCTCTGCGGCTTCCCTCTCGGCAAGATTGCCGGCGCTGGCCTGCATAGCTTCCTGAGCGGCAAGACGGGCGGCTTCGGCTTCCTTGGCTGCGGCAGCAGCAGCGGCTGCTTTCTCTGCGGCAACTTTCTGGCGCCATGGGGTTAGGAGCGACTGGCAGGCCTCCTTCGCAAGAATGACCTTGCCCTTGCCTGCCTTCGTGTTACCGATCAGTGGATGCGGCGGCTGGCCGACGCCGGCGATCTGCTCGACGTCTTTCTGGAGCAGGCGAGGGGCCTGGGCGACAAGCTCGGGCCGCTGCTCGTCCAGTTGCCGCCGAGTCTGGCCTTCGATGCGAGCGTGGCCGAGGCCTTCTTCGCGGCTTTGAGAAAACGACATGGCGGCGACATCGTGATCGAACCGCGCCACGCCAGCTGGTTCGAAGACGAAGCCGAGATGCTGCTGGTGGCGAACAGGATCGCTCGCGTGCTGGCCGATCCGGCCAAGATACCGGCCGCGGCCGAGTTCGGCGGCTGCCGGGGCCTGGCCTACGCGCGGCTGCACGGCTCGCCGCGGATGTACTACTCGTCCTACGAAGCCCCGTTCCTCGGCGCGCTGGCGCGGCGGGTTCTTCAGGCGTGGCCGGCGATCGGGCTCAAGCGGTCGGGCTCGATGCCCAGCAGGCGCCAGGCGCCGGTCCAGCGCTCCTCGAAGGGGAGCTCGAACACCACGCGGGCATCCACGGGGACGGTCAACCACGCGTTCTCGCGCAATTCGCGCTCGAGCTGGCCCGAATCCCAGTTCGCATAGCCGAGCGCGATCACGGCGTCCGACGGCCCTTCGCCGCGCGCCATGGCGGCGAGCACATCGCGCGAGGTGGTGACCTGGATGGCGTCCGAGACCTTGTGAGTGTGGTCCCACTTGCCGCCCGGCCGATGCAACACGAAGCCGCGATCGGTGTGCACGTCTTGCGACTTGCCGACCGTCACCATGACGGAGGTGGTGCGCGCGACCCCGGTCGCGACGATGCGCCCGTGCGTCGCCAGCAAATCGCCGCGCCGGTCGAGGCTGGTCAGCCGGAATCGCAACTGTCGTCGTCCTCCTGAAGTCTGCTGCCAGGGAGTACGCTCGGCATCCGGTGCCGACGTGTCTCACCATTCGAACTGAAACTGGGCCTGCCGCTGTGTATCACGATATTGAAGTTCAGCAATCCGTCGAAAATTACCAGTTGGGCAGCCTGCGGTTGCCGACACTGGGGCGTTCGGGGGAGCTGCTGGGGCGAGGATCGGGCAGTTCGCTGGAGTTCCAGGAGTATCGGCAATACAGTCTACCGAGTCCCTTATCCGGCTCATTATGCAGCAAGGAAGTTACCGGCTGGCATCACCAAGCCACCGAAGTTTGAGAAGTTCAACGGGCAAGGGTCCCCCAGAGAGCACATTGCTTACTATGTAAACGTGATGGGGGATCTAGCTGCCGACGAAGCCTACCTCTTAAAGTTCTTCGGTTCAACACTCACCGGGTTGGCTTTCGAGTGGTACTCGAGCCTGCCCCCGGGGTCCATCTCCGACTGGCCCGACATGCAAAAGAAGTTCAAGGAAAGATTCTACATTGCAGAGCGGGAAGTTACCGTGGCGGAGCTCTACGCCACAAGACAGCGAAGCGACGAGTCGGCACTCGACTTCATCAAAAGATGGAGGAATCTCAGCATGAGATGCAGGCGTCCCCCGCACCAGGAGGATGCAGTTCAGATTTGTAAACAAAATCTGAAGAAGGAAATCCTAGAAAGGATGATCGGCGCCGAGGTCAAGACCTTCGACCGCCTTAACAACATGGTGGCCGAGATCGAGGCGTTCCTCGCCCGGTACTCTTCCACCTCTGCAGCACCAAGTCAAAGGGCGAGACAAGCCGAAAAGAAACCAATGCCACCGGAGGTCCACGCGTTGGATTTCCAAGCATTTGAAAAGCAAAAAGAGAAAGCCAAGGCAGGCGCCGGCCCTCCACCACCCAGGCCTGCGGAGCGACGAGAAGGCCCCTCACTGAGGGAAAAGATGAGAAACAAGCTGTACTCCTTCTCCAGGGACAAGTCCCGACTCCTGTTTGAATGGGCAACCAGCTACAACAAGATCACACTGCCGGAGCCAAGGAGACCCGGTGACCTGAAGAAGAAAGATGATCCCCGCTTCTGCCTCTACCACCAGTTGCTGGGACATACCATTGAAGATTGCTATGTCTTCAAGGACGTCATCGAGGCACTAATAAGAAAAGGGGAGCTAGACATGGGGGAGCACAAGGTGGATCCCCCGCAGCCGCATGAGATGCCCAGCATGCCATCCTCGGTTAACATGATATCTTTATATCAAGAATTACCGGAAGAATGGGCGGAAGCCAGCACCCGCGCTACTTATGAGGCCGAAAGGTCCAAGCCAAAGCAATGGAATTCTTTTCGTTCATCGACTGGGACGGAACGTCTAAGTCGAAGCAATGGAGCTCTTTTCGTTCATCGACTGGGACGGAAGGTCTGAGTCGAAGCAAAGGGGTTTTTTGTTCATCGACTTGGACGAAAGGTCCGAGCCAAAGCAAGGGAGGTTACTTTTGTTCATCGACTGGGACGAAAGGTCCGAGCCAAAGTAAGAGAGTTTTTTTTGTTCATCGACTTGGACGAAAGGTCCGAGCCGAAGCGAAGGAATTCTTTTTTGTTCATCGACTTGGACAGAAGGTCCGAGCCGAAGCAAATGGGGTCACTTTTGTTCATCGACTTGGACGGAAAGTCCAAGCCGAAGCAAGGGAGTTCTTTTGTTCATCGACTGGGACGAAAGGTCCGAGCCAAAGCAAAAGAGTCCTTTTTTGTTCATCGACTTGGACGAAAGGTCCGAGCCGAAGTAAGAGAGTTTTTTTGTTCATC